>CM059209.1:10315315-10330315 GCA_030347435.1 Clarias fuscus | reverse complement strand
GGGTGAGTGAGATGGCAGAGCCAGAAAGCTCTGATTCAGCGGAGGCTCCTGGTGGCTTGATTGTGATGTGGTGGCTTGGTAAGGGAGGAAAATGAAAGAGAGAGACAGAGAGAGAGAGAGAGAGAGAGAGAGAGAGAGAGAGAGAGAGAGAGACTGAGAGATCATCGTATACAGCTGGTGAGGAAACAAATGTCAGTTGAATTTTCAAGTCCAGCCATAGAAGTCATTCCCTCGGGTGCACAGAGATGAGAAAAGCTTTTCCACCTCAACAGCAGGGGCTGATAATAGTGAGGCAGCTGAATTGGCATGGCTTCCACACTAGCTTCCTTCCCTCTGTTCCATAAAGGGATCAGGGTGCTCTGCTTCCCCTCAGGTCATGCTACTGTAGTGCAAGGCCACACTGTGAAAATGCCATTACTGTAGTACCACCCTGGAGAGGTAAAATGGTTTAGAGGGAGGGGGTGGGAAAGTACCTTCTTCCTGGGTGACTAAAATAACTGATGGGATATAGAAACCAAACGATGGGAAGTTCTCTAAGTGTGTGTGTGTGTGTGTGTGTGTGTGTGTACGCACACGTAAACCGGACTAAGCTGAGGTCAAAACTCACTTCCGTGATCATTGGCTCTCTCAACCAGAGGGTATTTTCTTTTTTCTTTTTTTTTGAGACAGCCATTGAACATCTGTGGCATTATGCCTCCAGGCCACTTCAAGTAAATGGGTTTTTCTTTTTTTTTCTTTTTTCCCCATCCACCAGCATCTTATTTCATCCCTCCTTCACATGCAGAAAATGGCAGCCAAGGGAGTGAACAATACATTTCCTGGGCTGCGCTGACAGAGTAACTGAAATCTCTATACATTCAGATGTCGAAATTCAAGAGCTATATCAGAGATACTCCACCAGAATGGACCGATCAAAGGGAACTCTTGAGCTGCCTGGATTAATGTGGGTCTGAAGCCCATCGATAAGCTGCCTTTTACTACTTTGCAGAGTGACCTTGATTACCCTTGACCTTTGAACCTTCGGTCTCTGTTCTGTAGATTTTTACCTAATTATGAACGAAAGAATCACAAAGGCTAATTCTCAGGCTACATCTTACATTAAATAATTAAAACACATTACTCGTACTGGATTTCTTTCATTTTTTTTTTTTTGCACCTCTGTCTTTGTTTCTCACCCTCCCTGACCTCCATCCCTAAAGAAGTGACAAGAGGTAGAGTACAGGCTTTCTGAAGAGCATTGGCCTCCATCAACTCTCTCCTAATTGAATCAGACTCTTTATTCGCCATAATCTGGGCCTTTTAATTGCATTACACCCTGAGTCAGGAAGGAGGGCCGAGCAGGCAATAACCAGAGGAGCGCATTGGACTGTTGACATTGGGCAGAGCTGACGCAGTCCTGGATGTTGTTATGGCAGTAACCAAATTACAGTGCATCTGGTCTGGGATGAATTACAAACGCAGGGTAGGATGGGACTGTTGAAAGAAGAAGAATGGATGGGAATCAAGTCAAGAATGGAAAAGATGAGAAATTGAGACTAGTGTCATGGAGCAAATCGTGTGCATCGAAGGGTACTAATAGATGCGTGGATGAGAATGCTATCGTGATTGACAGAGCGGTTGTGCTGGTCATGGCATTTTACTTGCCATGAAAAACATGACTGATGTTGGTTAAGCCCTCCAATCTCCACCTATAATGGAGCATTTCAACCACTTTTGCCCTGTCTGAAGCTTTGACTGATAGTCACTGCATCGTTATTGCATGTGCATACTAAGCAAAAACATTTGCATATGTATATCTATTCTAGGCATGACTTGCTTAAGGGAAAAGTGTCTGCTTGCAGGAGATGTAGAGAAGACTTCTTTGTTGGATGGAAAAGAAATAAATATGTGGAGCCAAGGGGATCGATGGAGATTCAGGTCCTGCCTTGCTTGGCTCTGGCGAGTGCTGGCCTGGTAACACCCACTTTGCTTATCAGCTGCAGCATGATGAACGAGACTCTTCCACTATAAAGAAATTCCCCCTGAAAATGTCTGGTGCGATAGATTATATGAGGGATTTGTTCAGGTGCACAGAATGCCCAATAGATCTGTTCCAGAATGCCAGCAGTAATGCAAGCCTATGTGCAGAGTCCTGATTAGTACAGTAGATTTAAGGCTGGTATGGGAGCTGATGCTTAGCAGAAAGGATGAGTGTTTGAAAAGATAGATATGAATGAGAGGGAAAAGTCAATACTGAAGGTTTTTTTTTTTTTCGCTTGCTAGTTATGAAATGACAGAAGTCTGCAGGCCTGTTTGGGTGGTAGCCTGTGGCTCCACCAGACAGGGCCATGACATTGTCATGGTCATGTGTGTGGTTCTAATGTGACAACAGTGGCAGCAGTGGTGACTGGGGTCATTGTGGGAGCACATGCTTTGGCCTGGTGGCCCTGGGATATGACAGTACATACTCTGGGCTTAGCTGAGCCTTTGCATGTCATCAGAGCACTCTTCAGAATGTGCTCGACATATGTCCCTTTGGCAGCTGTCTCCCCATGTGTCAAAATTCACACCGCTCATGCCTGGTCCTCCACAGCTGAGCCCCTCTTCCCAGGGCAAACAGGGTTGGACATCATGGCAAAAATAAACCTTTAACAAACAAACACCTCCACCAGTCGGTGATCACGTCTGGCCCAAAGCTGGCGGCGCAAAACACCGTTTCCGAGAAAACTGAGAAACAAAACAAAATGCATAGATGAACCTCTTTATTGACAGCCATAATGTTTATCTGAAATCCATTTCCCCAGACTGTTATGTGAGCATTAGGGGTCATTGAGCAGCACCTCGGATGGCCGTGAAGACTCATACCGAGTGGCTCATCAGTGACAGACATCAAAATCAATAGGCGTCATCAAGGGGAGCTGCACTGCTGCAGTGCCTCATGCTCTGACATGTGTGTTGCACCAACGCTCTTTATTTATTTATTTATTTATTTATTTGCCACAGCGATATAGTGGACAGTTTGCAGCATTAAGCATGAATGCAGCAGAAGCACAGTCGCTCAGTTTGCAGAAACTTGCAAATCCAGCATTAAAACAGTCTGAATCAGGAGAATCACAATAATCAGCAATGACAGTGTAATCCATTTAAAAGTCCAGCATGGGGGACACACTGAATGATGTCTCTGCTGTGAATGAAACAACAGCTTAAATGTTATTTAATCATAGTTCAGTGTGTGTGCGAGGGGGTGTTCAAAATCAAGTTTGGAGTTTGAAACAGGGAACAGGATTATTTTTTTCGATGACAAGCAAAGAAAAATGGAGCATTAAGCTTATTTGAAATATTGAAATAAGGATGGTGGTCCCATTCTCTTTTTAGGATATTTTCCATGCCTTCTTTTTTGTCATGTTGTCTGTGTAGCTCGGCTAAGGGCCCTTGGGTGGTCAGGGGGTCTGTAGCTCTGATCTCAAATCCATACTGGATTAGTTGAAGTCTGTGTGGATTTGATTTGTAACATTTGGCAAAACCATCTGAGTTCCAAAATACGTGAGTGTACAATTCTTCTCCTTGTATCCACTTTTTTTTTTCTCAGTCCGCTTCACCTGTATTTTTAATAGCTTGACTTCACATCTCACGTCTCTCCCATTTTTGATTTGCTTTTCGAGGCACTGATTTCCTCCCTTAACACCAATGTGCCATTTCAGCCACTCTAAATAAGGCACCTTTGTTTCTTTTTGAGTACTTTGACACCTGAATAGCATCCATTAATCTTCCTAATTATTGAATTGTTCATACGTGGGCCTAGGACTACATCTCCGAGAGCTCTGTTATATAATGCAATCTTGAATTCACTAGATTGGCCATTTAAATGTGCGTTCAGTCAGAATAATAACCCAGTCTCTCATCATTTCCTCCAGTGATTGTTTAGACCAACCCGATTTAAACCACTTACCAAACACAGCTTCTTTTTTGAAGTCATATTCTCATCTTATGCATCTTATTCCTATCTAGGTACTAAGAAAGTCTATTCAAATAAGGACTGTAGTGGGATATCGCAGGGAAAAGGTTATAATTAATGAATTAAATGTTTATAAATCAATACAGCTTTAGGAATAGTGTTGAATCTGGCACATTTAAAAAAAAATTTTCACACGAGATAGGAGGAGAGGTTTAGTGTGACAGAGAAGAAAAAAGAACAAGATGAAGAAGAGAGAGGGAGAAGCTGACAGCAAGGAAAAAAGCGCTATGTTGTGTCTCTGCCTAATTGATCCAGCTTCCCTGGACCAACTAATTGAGCAGAAAATATCCAACTGGCCCGGTGCACGTCATAAAAAAGATGCAGGTCAGGCAAGTCTGGATTAGGCTTGGTTTTTCTTCTCACAGATTCAGGCTTTTATGCCATAATGAGTCGATATTTGATGATCTTGGCTACGACTACAATCTGCAAAACAGATTCAGGCATGTCATGTTTCTTCTTAAGGCCCTTTTAGTTTTATTTAGTGGACTGTAAAAAAGAAAAGTTGAGAAAACCCAAATTATTAAGGTGCAACATTAAAATATTAATGATGCAATAGATTTTTTGCTTTTTCTTTGAGCTAGAAAGCTAGTTGTTAAACGATCAGCTAAATCACATTTTTATATTCAGTCAGCTTGAATAGTGTGGTTCACATTGCATAACTTTTCATTGTTTGTTCCAAAAATTTAACAAACAGAACTAGAAATAATTTTTTTAAAAACTCTTTGGTTACGAGAGTGAGTCAGCCACACTCATGATTGACTAGTGATGCTATCATCAATATGAGAGAAGGAACATGCCGCCAACAACCCCCCCCCCCCCCCCCCCTGAAAACACAGACAATCTGCTCAGGTGTATTTTGTACCTACATTCTCCTGATGATTGATGGCAAACTGTAATGTTCTTGTTCTCCCAAATTGCCCTCTCGTTGAACATGGATGGAGGTTTTGCTTTTTTTTTTTTTTTTTTAAATGGGTGCCACACTAAGGATGCACAGTGTAGTTGTCAGCACTGCTGCAGTTTCCAACTCAAAGAATCTTATGGATATAACAATCTGAGTGGATCTAACTGCATGGGCTTTTTCACTGAATTCATTAATTATTATGTTAGGGTCTTCGTGTATATTTTTGTATGCTATATGTTCAACTAGGTGCATAAACAAGCTCCAGTTTGTCCAAGATGGCAACAGCGAGAGAGCCACACTAGAATCTCTACTGTGGAACACTACAATGGTACCTGAGCGAAGCACTAGTGCTTAACAATCCGCCATATGCCTACATTGATCAAAGGATGCAGGCTGTTTGTCAGTACCACGTATTATGAAAACTCCGGCAGGCGGGCAGAGCTTTTTCTTACCACAAAGTTCTGGAATAGCATTCCCATTAATGTTCAGGACTCCTAAAAACCTATCTAGATTTGTCTTAGTTTTTTTTTTTGTCTCACTCGCATTGCTCACTCTGATTTGTTAATGGCGGATAAACTGGTTGCTTTACTTCCCAGGAAGCCCTCATGCCTGTGTTTCCTTCTGACTTTTCCTTTAAGTTATGCTGTCCTAGTAAGTTCTGCCGGAATTCCTCCTTGCACCCTGCACTACATATACATTCACCTTCTACATTATGTCTACTCTCTCATCTTCTCTTTGCTTCCTCTCTCTCTCTCTCTCTCTCTCTCTCTCTCTCTCTCTCTCTCTCTCTCTCTCTCTCTCTGTTGCTCCACCCACCTCTGCCCTCTGGAACTGTCCTGGTGCCCTGCTTCTGGTTGGAGATCTTGTCAAGTGGACGCTCCTTGTGGTCTGCTTGGGATGCGTGTGATGACTGGGGACGGTTCCACTTTACTATGAAGACGGTCCTGGCCTCGCCTGATGCAGACAGCTATTCATTGTGATAGCTGAAGATTGTGACTGCAGTCACTTAATAGTTCAGGACTGGAACATCCTACAGTTTTCTACTTGTGCCTCCAACAATGAACTGGACTGCATATTAACTTAAACACATCTTCTGTTAGAGTGAACCTGCAGCAGCCTAACACACATTATGACTGCAAAAGAATCCCTGCTATCCGTTATCACCCAAATGAGGATGGGTTCCCTGTTGAGTCTGGTTCCTCTCAAGGTTTCATCCTATTGCCATCTCAGGGAGTTTTCCCTGCCAGCGTCGCCTCTGGCTTGCTCATTAGGGACAATCTGATCATTTTGATTCATACACATTTTCTCACACATTTCATACTAATTTCCTAATACTAATACTAGTTTTTCTTTTGATTCTGTAAAGCGACAAGGACCATTGTTAAAAGCGCTTTATAAATAAAATGTAATTAATGTAATAATATGTAATAAAATTTGCGAATGTGCGATGTCAAAAGCCTTGTCACGAACGTTTACAGTTCAGTACAGATTGTACTGTAAATTGCATATTTACATGGCTACAAGCGCAATTAAAGGCTAATTTACCCAATAGGACAAAACCATGGAGCTGTCCAAAATTCACACCCATATAACTGAAATTTTTTTTTACATAATATTTTACCATTTGTGGCCCTTGAGACAAAAACTGTTCATAACAGCTTATATTACTTCTTGTTTAAAAAAAAAAAAAAATGCCATCATTTAGATATTTAATTTTCAGTCAAACTGTTCATATAGTTAGAAAATGATTGAAAATTTGAACAGCGAGGAAAAACAGCAGCATTAAGCATTATTTACTACCAAACACTTCATGTTGTCTAGGCATTTGCTATTATTTATAATGCTTGCAGTATTAACTGCCTATGGTTGCCATTTAATCAAGTTTTCTATATATTTTTTAAATTAATTTACAATGTTTATATATAATCAGAAATTACGTACAGCTACTGTATGTGGGGGCATTTCTATCTATCTATCTATCTATCTATCTATCTATCTATCTATCTATCTATCTATCTATCTATCTATCTATCTATCTAGGGGAATTTGGCAATCATTAGGATGGGGTGGGAGCAGTGCAGACGGCTTGGCAGCTCTTAGTGCGATGGCAGCTGAAATGGAGAAATGTGTGTGTGTGTGTGTGTGTGTGTGTGTGGTGGGTAAGAGTGTTGGACCAGCCAGATGGGTTGATATTCAGGTCTCGGAACGAATGTTAATTTAATCAATGTGCTGTAAATCTGACTGACTGCTGACTCATGTGAGTCTACTGCCCCAAGGGTCCCTCCAACAAAAACCCTGGTATTGCAGTTTGTTCCCATGATGCATTTTAAAATGCCTACTTTTACACACATATGCATGCTTGCATACACACACCCACACACGCACACACAGCTGAAATTTGGACACATGGACAATACTAAAGTTGCGCACCTGCAGATGTGCATGGATGTGGGTGTTGGGACAAAAAGTGCTGAAGAGGCAGCTCAGGGAGAACTGGGTGAGTGGTTTGAGGCACCTCTCGCTCTCCTTGGGTCCGAATGTCTGCCAAACCATGTGTCCTAGCTATCAATCTTATCGCCAAGTATCTCACAAACAAACACATGCACACACACTTACCCGTCTCAATGAGAGGACACCGTGACCGACGCAGTGTCGGGGAATTATAAGCGTTATCATGTCGTATCATGCAGCCACTGGAGAGGATTTGCACAGAGGAGAGAGTCAGAGGAGAGAGTCAGAGACAGGGCAAGAAAGGAGAGCTAAAAGGAAGAGAGACGAAGGACAGGTAATAAGAAATTGGAAAGACAGAAGGAGATGGAGTAAGTGAATGAAGAAATAGATCAGGGTTGGATGCGAAGGGATAATCCCAATGCACTGGGTTTATGGCCGTGCAAAAATTTATTTAGAATGAGTATGCAGTGTGTAGACACTGTGTGTGTGTGTGTGTGTGTGTGTGTGTGTGTGTGTGTGTGTGTGTGTGTGTGTGCCAGGGTACTTTTAATTAAAGTGTATGTCTGTCGCAGGTTTTAGAAAGGCTTTTAAATCACTGATGCAAATCCAAAGTAATATGTGAATACAGAATTTCTGTCTTTCTCTATTTGTAGCACTGATGAAGCTATGGGGAAAATACTACAGGAAAGTAGTGTTCACAATTAGTGGTAACATCACTAAATTCCAATAACATGACAGTGGACATATGGTGAAATGCGTACACCAGCCAGAGTGCCACACGGAAGTCGTTTCCTTTTAGCACTACATCGAATTAAACGCATTTGTTTCTCTGAACTTGCATAAAATAACCGATGTTGGGGATCTTGCTAATTTCTGCATCTTGAATGGCACATCCAAGCTAATGACATTCACAGCTAAATGCTAGCTGAGATCTTAGGAGTTTTACTCTTTCAAGAGAAATCAGAAGTTCTAAAAATGGCTGATGTACACTGCCTGGTGAGAAAAAAAAAGGTTGTTTCTGAAGATTTAAAACATTGGTCTGTATCAAGCAAAGAAAACAACTAAGGAGAGTTTTAAATGACTGGAATTTGGTGAACACCTAGTATAGTGCTGATTTCAATCAAGCATGGAGATCACTTAGACGCTTGGTGCAATCCGTCACTCGTCTATACCGCTATATCCTGTATTCAGGGTGGCAGAGGGCCTGGAGCCTATCCCAGGAGACATAGGGCACAAGGTGGGATACACGCTGGATGGGGTGTCAATTCATCGCAAGGCACACACACATACACAACGGGTAATTTGTGAATGGCAATTAGCCTAATCTGCAGGTCTTTGGACTATGGAAGGAAACCCACCAAGCACGGGCAGAACATGCACACGGAAACAGGAATTGGCCCTGGCCGGAAATCGAACCCGGACTCTGGAGATGCAAGGCGATAGTGCTAACCACTACACTGCCTTGCCGCCATGGTTGGTGCAATTGCATAAAAAAGCAACGCTAGAAATCACAGATACGTATGTTAATTTAGTTAAGTTAAGCTTTTATTTGTCACATATGCCTTACTGCATAGTGAAATTCCTCTTTTGCATGAGTCAGGGCTCAGGGTCAGCCATGATATATGTAGCGCCCCTGAAGCAAACAGTGTTAGGCAACTTGCACAAAGGCCCAACAGCAGCAACTTGGTGGAGATGGGGCTTAAACTGCTGACCTTCTGAGCAGTAATTCAAAGCTTTAACACATGAGCTGCAACTCAGTGAAAGTAAGAGCATTTTGAGCATTTCCACATGCACAGTGTGATGATAACTCTCAGGAATGAGACTAAACAGCTGTGTGTTCATAAGAAAACCACTTGTTAGTTAGACTCATCAGAAAAAGGCTTAAATTTGCTAGGAAGCATAAAGATTGGACTTTGGAGCAAGGGAAATAGTGGTATTGTGGTCTAATGAATCCAGAACTACTGTGTCAGTGTTAGAAGGGAACCACATGAAGCAGTGAACCCATCATGCATACCTGTAGTGGCCACTGTGCAAGCCTCTGGAGGCAGTGTTATGATCAGATGGTCAGGTCTAGACTCAGCAAGTTGAGTGGCAATAAAATTAAGTCAGCTGATGATCTATATGTACTCAAAAGGGTGAATGAGTCGTTCTGGGAACATGAGGAATAATTTATATATTTTATATTGTGTGTGTGTGTGTGGAATTAGCCTCTTCCCTCGCCTCGTCTTACACAATAAAACTCCTCCTTCCCCCCCCCCCCACCTCGCTTTTTAAGTTTCACAACAAACACACACAATGGAAACACTGTTTTAACGGGGGGAAAAAAATCTCTCTAATGACACTCATACTAACGGAATCACTGCTGTAAAGAAAAAAAAAATTGAACCAGCACTTTACCTTTGAAAAGAATCGCGACAGAGCGGAGTTTTCTGTTTAAAGCAGAGAGTGTGTGTCTGTATGTGTGTGAAACTGGGGATGGGGGTGTAAAGGCGAGAGAGTGTGTGTGTGCGTGTGTCGGTGTCAAATTACGTGCACGCACACAGATAGGAGACACGCTGAAACAGAAAGGGAGATGTGGATCACACCAGTAAGAGACGAGCACTAAGGCCCAGCAGGGGAGACGATTACCCACAATTCTGCAGCGCAAGAGAGAGAAAAATCATTGGCTCAGTTGTGATCACGTGACGCTCGATGTCAAAACAAGAGCGCATGCGTGATACATGATACGTAAACCAAGACTTGCTCGTTTTTCAAGTCAAAATTTATTAAAAATCTTCATACTTCACACTCAAACTGCATTACTCGCAATCCGAGGTTCCACTGTATATTAACATACTATATTAACTTATATACACTCACTCACTCACTCACTCATCATCTATACCGCTTTATCCTATATTCAGGGGCCTATCCCAGGAGACTTAGGGCACGACTTTTTTTTTAACACACACACACACACACACACACACACACACACACACACACACACACACACACACACACACTACGGCTACGAATGCCAATTAACCTAACCTACATATCTTTGGACTTTGGAAGGAAACCGGAGTACCCGGAGGAAACCCACCAAGCACAGGGAGAACATGCAAACCCGAACCCTGGAGGTGCAAGGCAACAGTATATAGTAAATGTTTCGCTCATAACCTCATTATGAACTTCTACCAAGGTCGCAGCAATGTTTGGATGCAGAGCACTGTTCTCACTGCAGTCAAGAGGCCAGTAACAATCGCCACTGATTACAAGCCTCTTGTGATTACAAATACACCCTTACATACGATATTGTGAAATGGCTCGGAAGCATTCATGATGAATAAATATTTGCTGTCTCAAGGATCAATGCTTATCTGAAAGGCCAAAAGATCTCTTCATTCAAACAAATGTTGGTGAAGCACGTAGGAACTATCCCTGTGTTTGGAGTAGGAGACATAGAATATGGAAATATACGGCCGTCTAGGAAAACCTTTACGAAGTCTCAGTGGCTAGGTATATTTCATCAGAAAGTCACAGAACTTATTTATTATACTTCTCTTCCTGAAAGGTCACATTGGCTAAGGAAAACCTTGGTGGCTACTGTAAAGATGATTTCCTTACATAGTGAATGTCAAGTTGTTTTGATCAAGTTATTGTATAGTTATATACAGTAGCTGTAGACAAACAGACTAATCTATAGAAATATTCCCAAGCCATTTTGTTTTTAATCAGATAGCAGCTGTCAAAATGTCAGTGATGAAGCAATCAGAAAGAGATGTTTAAATGGGGTTTTCTTCCTTTTAAACTTTTTTTGGGGGCGGGGTAACTGAATTTTAAAATGATGCTTTTTATCCTTATACTTGCTGTTATTACTCATCAGGAAATTCATTTCAATTTATTAAGTGATTAATTGGAATTCTTTGCTTAATTGCAGTGTTTGAAATGTAGCACAGTATTGTAGTAAATGTTTTTCATTTAAAAAAATCATCATGTGTGTGTGTGTGTGTGTGGTGTGTGTGCATGTGTATGTGTGTGTAATTACTTGTTAATTGGCAGTTAGTAAGTAACATATAACTATACTTGGTTCACATGTTTAAAACACAACAGAGAACAGATTCACTCCAAACAACAACTTGAGTCTTGAGTTATGATCGTTAACATTCCATCTATTGAGAGCTTGAGAGTTTTTCTTGCCTGTAGCTCTACGTGATGTAGTGTTTAGCTCTTCCTAGAGATTTCACATGTCACTATCTTTATGTATAAGATATAAGTCCATCTAGCGTGATCTCTGTCTAATGGTGAATAAGTAATGAGTCAACCCTAATTTGGTCAACAGGCTGGAACAAGTGGAAATTTGCTGCCAGTAGTTTTGTTATCACAAGCCTAGTCATTCCCTGAATTCTCAGCATCCTATGCCAGCAGATCCTTACGGATATTAACTCGAATATTTATTTGGCACAGCATGTTGCTATGCAGTGTTTTAAAATGCTACAATTTTGTTGCTCCAGGATACTAACTTACACCAAAAGCAAAAGGCCATTCGCTTTATTTTCAGTTGCACTCTTCAGTCTTCTGATTAACCTTCTCCGTCATTGCTTTCATAAGATATACTCCACAATAATCCGGTGCTTATCTTCCACTTTGTCCTTTCTAGTTTATTTGTAGTGCACCATCTATCAGAATAATTGACAGATATGAAAAATAACATAAAATTGACGAATGCGAAGGGCCGCAATTTAGTTTCCTAGTACCATTTTGTTAACACAGCTGGGTCCTTCGACCATGTTTAGTTGCTGATTACAGAATGCAAGACAGTCAATGAGCCACTCAGTGTCCAGGACAGTTTAGCTAAATATTTATAAAGAAACTGCTCACGAGCAAGTGTTATGAAATCTATGAAATATAACTCACAAAGTGTCAGCCACAAAGATCCTCTTATTCATCATTTTCTGTATTTCCAGGACGCACATGACCTTAGTGCACATACCAGTCTTAAAGGTCAGGTGGTGGTGCCTTTAGGGAATAAAAGTGTCATAAAACAAACACCAATGAGGCGACAGACGTCTTAGAGCTGGTGTCAATGTCTGAGTTTCCAGAAATATTTGTATTACATAATGAAGCCTGTCTCCATGGGAACCGAAAGGGGTGAGTTATAGCTGTCAGTCCCGAACAGAGACAGCATGAAGTGAGTCTGCGTCCGTGTCAGCGAACAGGCCTTCTAGCTATCATGCATGAGCCACATATAGCTCATATGCAGACCTGCACTGACAGTGTTGAAAATGACCTGGTGTGTATCAGCAAAACAGCTTGTCTCTTCGCATTAGAAGAGAAGTGTGACACTGACAGAGTATGACTGTGGGTTCATCACTGAACCTCTCCAAAACAGGGTGAACGAGTTTTTCATGATTTGTAGCACTGAGAGGCCATAAATAATAAATAAATAAATAAATAAATAAAATAAAAAAAACCTGACGTCATGTCTGCCGTTGTCTCATCTACTTCACTATCTCTCCTTCCTTCCACCTTCAGCCAAAATCCCCCCCGTCTGGAATGTGAGGACGCCACTGAAGGTCCCCAAGGCCCAGTGCCAATATATGCCTTAGATTGATGTGTTACAATAACATTGCTAAAATCAGGCATCTTTTGATTTATATTTTTTCAAGGCCAACTGACAATGAAATAACATTATTATTATTATTATAATTATTATTATTATTATACATATCCTTGCAATATTACTTTATTATAAAGTATACACTCACTGGCCACTTTAATAGGAACACGTGTAAACCTCATTTGTGCAATTATACTCCATACATAATCATCTAATCATGCTGCAGTACTGTGGTAGTGTGGTGTGTAAAAGCCTGTAGATACAGGTCAGAAAGGGGATAAACATGAGAAAGGGGATAAATAGTGATTTCGTTTCACTCTGGTTGTTGGTGCCAGATGGATTGGTTAGAGTATTTCAGAAACTGCTGATCTCCTGGGGGAAAATGAGACAAGGCTAAATAATTAAATTCATATGAAGTGGCACAAATAAGTAATGGAGATATGATTGCCCAACACGTTTTAAATGTGAATTTAATGTGAAAATATGGATTCCTGGAAACACCTTTTTAGAACAAATTGAAACTGCTCTTATTATAGTTTTTTTTTTTTTGGTGTTCTTCTGGTGTTCACTATGTTTTAAATATTTATAAACATTTTAAATATGAACATAAACTCGTTATGCGCTTATTTATTCATGTCTTTACAAGTATGTATGTACAGTATGCATAGGGTATGTATATGTACTATGTACTGTATGTATTTATTAATTTATTTATATGTTAAAAAAAAGACCCTAAATTATTTAAGACAATTTCAGTGAGGTACAACCTATTCAACAAAATTAATCAAAGCTCATGATTGTCAATATCCAACTTTAAGTATACATCTGATTCCTATCACACATCACTACTTGGGAAAGTAAAAGGAGTTCTCTGGTGGTCGTGGGTGACTAGAGTTTGGAAAGTGAGAGACTTAATTCATTACTCATAATGCATCCATGACATCCAGAGTTACTGGGATAGGCTACAAATTGACCATTGCACTGAAAGAGATATTGTGTCACTAAAAATAAATGTGCATTATTCTATGTTACATAACATTTTAGCATGTATTTATTGTTTGACTTTCACAATACAAGACAGTTTGAGCACGGAGACTGGAAGCTGAAACCGGTAAAACCCCAAAGTTTGTTTGACCCAAAATACATTTTCAAACCGAATGACCCACAGTGAGGTGACACACACACACACACACATATATATATATATACACTCACACATACAGAACACGAGATGTACCAAATTTTCCTATTTCTTTCCTGTTGTCCTAAAATTCCTCATTTATCATCAAAACCATTGAATAAATTTGGCTTCCTGTGGTGAGCTATTTAGGCACATATTGTGTAGAAGAGACGGCGAAAAGACAATAGGTGTCCTCTCTCTCCTAGCTCTTGTTTTCTTTGTGGCTTTAACAATGTGAGAACTCTGGAAAGTGACAGACCTCTGGAGCTGCACAAGACACCCACACATGTGCTTCATGCCGTCTGGGTTGAAGATGAACAGAACATTCATACATACATATAATACCAAGTAACCTGATTTCTTTGTTATTATTGTTATTATTATTATTATTATTATTATTATTATTATTATTATTATTATTTACATTTTTTAAAAATAAAATACAAGTTTTACCATAAAGCACATTTTTAAATTGAACAAACCAACAAAAACATTTACACCAAATCATTTACATGATCAATAGGCTAAGCGCATGCTAATGTAGTGATATCATGCTAGAGCACATTTGTTATAGGCTATTTCAGGGAAATCATCTGGAATTGAATTAGCCCATGCTGTGTTCATCTGTGTCTATATATAAAGCACTGCAGGTGTTATTTCGGCACTGGGGGGATTTGTTTTGTAGTTTGATATAAAACCTTAGATTCCAGTGCAGTTTTGAGATTAAAGCCCCGGTCAGCACATTTTCATAATTAGTCTCTTAGCTTCTATGATTTAACCGCTGACAGCAAAAAAACAAAACAAAACAAACAAAAAAAAAAAACTGTGTTTTGCTTTGTTAAATTGATATTTTCTGTTGTTTTCTCCTCACC